>JAVLUX010000030.1:1825000-1862500 GCA_032164185.1 Moxostoma hubbsi
TGCTATCAGACTTTGGGTCTGTAAATTAAAATGAGCAATATCGCTTCCTAATTTTGTGTTTGGTTTTAAAAGGTTTATTATGTTATCCAGAACACAGCAGTGAATGTTTTTCTCTTTTTCAGTGTTTTTGCTTTATTAATATTCCCTACAATTTTAAATGGATGAATCATATGCAATCTAAAAGGACTGTGGTTATTTATATAATAATTATTATATTAGTAGATACCATGTGCCCCCTTTGTTTTTCCTTGATATTTTTAAAGCAGCATAAAGTGAATCTGGACTTTATATCCATCAAACGATCATGTGATTTGCATGCACGCTTTTATATGTACAGAAGATTTAACCATGGATTTAACAAATAAAAAAAATATTTGTCCTGCATAAAAGGGAGATTTTGTCCAATATATATTAGATGAAATAATGTTTAATGATCCTGCAACAAATAAAAAATATTTAATTCACAAATTACGTTTAAGAAAAGTTTTTTTTTTTTTTTTTGGTAAAAATGTACAACCATTTATGGCATTTTTTCTTATTATCTGCAACCACTAATCTAGAGTAATTTTTTATGTTTCACTTATCGTCAAGGTGTGGTTTTGGCTTTGGCACCTAACTGCTGGTCAGTTTCCCCACTTTATCCTGAAGCAGAAATCGAAAAGTGGTCGAGTAAGTGAGATAATTCCGCTATGAAATTCTCTATGCGAGAGCAGAAATTTTTACCAATCAAATGCTCAATTGTACAATAGAGGCATAAAAGCTCCCACTGCAAATTGGTACACACAAATCTGCAAGATCATACGTGTTTATTGGTTTTAATGCATGGTTTTGTGTGTGTGTGTGTGTGTGTGTGTGTGTTCACTGGAATTTAAAGAAATATGCTTTGCCAATATACAGTATTATTAAGCTTACATATTCAATTGAGGTTGCTTTATCATTCACAATCCCGCAGAACCAGGTCTGTATCTGGCTGGCAGCTGCACTGACATGATTGCAAAACAACAAGTTGCATTACTTATCTCTTAATTGATTATTGAATAGTAGTGTAGCCTATTAGTTCACCATTTGCTGCACTACCATGTCCACGTAGCACATCCTCGTGCTCTCTGGCAATGTGACAAGTACGGTTCCAAAAGCAATATTTGCTAATTCTCACGGTCTCTCCACACTCCCTTTAGATATCCTCATTCTTAACTTTGATTTATACTTTGTTTTAGTGAAGTTGCAAACCTTATAACCTCAATAAATGCAATGTTACATCTCCATAACCTCAGGCCCGTTGCTTCCTTTCGCAGATTCCCAAACCAGCATATCACAAAGCGCATTCTGGGTTGCGCGAGCGGCACGGAGCGGCCTGAGTGAGCAGAATCTTCAAAAAGCTGCTCTCCGCTCAGGTGGAATAATCACCGCTCCGCTCACATGCTCTGCTACTAAGAGCAGCACTTGACTTAAAAAGCTATGCTTGGGATGGAATACTAGAAGTTTACTACACAGTGAACAGTATACTGGATACTATTTTGTTTTAAATAATATGTGAAACAGTAGGTGTTATACAATAATAAACATTTTATTTAGTAGCATGATACAAAGCTGTCGGATGACCTCACTACATGTTTAATTCAGCAAGACTTACTGGGCTTACTAACCTTGTCTGTGGAAAGTTATAAACAAACTTTAGAATCATGACCATGTACAGATCATTATCATCATCAAAGACAGCAATACATCAGTACATACTGATGCTTCACTGCCATACAACCATGGTATTTATTGTGACAGAGTAACTTGAAAGAAAAAAAAAAGGGGAAAGGGGTGGGGACCTACACTACCTATTCCCTAGAAGTCCATGTCAAATCATTCAAAAGGCAAGGTAGCAGCACCTTGTGAACAACATACAACCCAACTGTAGAGTACTGTATGAATGCAAAGCAGCATCAGCTAGACAGCTTCCTTGGAGTTTTACTGCCTGAGCAACATAGTAATTTTTACCTCTTAAGTACCTCAGCCAAACAACGACAACATACATGCCACAGAGTCCAGTTTCTTGCCATTTCGCTAAAGTCTCCAACCATCTATTATGTGCATCCCGGGGTCCCCAACCCAGAAGACAAACACAGCCAACCCATTGCCAGGTAATTTTTTTGACCACCAAGAACCTTACGCCAATCTGCTGTCGGCTGATTGTAGAGCTCGCAGGGTGGTAAACAGCGGTTAGGCATTCGAAGTATGTGACCGAACCATCTAAGTCTGTGCACCTTGACAGCTCGTGAGAGCGAACCATCTTGATCCTCAGTACCAAAAACCTGCCTTGTGGCTTAGTCATTGCTCACCCTCTGCTGCCATCCAGTGTGTGATCTAATGCAAACATCAGTTGTCGAAAACCTGAAGATGCCTTAAATACTTTACTCGGAGTTGCCAGGTTTCGCAGCTATAGAGCAAGACTGCCCACACTGCAGTTTTGTAGACACGCCCTTTTAGCTTGAGCGATATGCCGGTTAGGTGACCCATGTTGACGAAGACAGATCTAGCCTTTGCAATACAGTAAACTCAGTAGCTATTGCACAAAATATGGTATGAGAAAGGGACAAAATTTACATAGCTATCCGTAAAGCACAGTTTACATGAAATTCCACTCATAGGAAACATTGTCCCCCCACTTAAGGACATTTTAGACACTACAGTTCAAAGAAGAAATTTTATAAAGAAGAACAGAAATGCTTAAACAAAAATATGAGATTCAGATTTGTGCTTTTTAAACCCTCTGGGAATAAGTGCATTTTGTAATAAATGAATAGCATGACACTGTTAATGCAGTTCACAGTGTTTGATTTGTATTAAACCCGGAATATTCTTTCCAGGTGTCAAAAGTTTGCATACACTTAAGTTGAAGTCATTGTAGTAAGGACAGTTTTTTGGGCAATGGAGTCGTCGAGAGACAATGAAGCAGTGCAGGCAAGTCTTTTATTTTCTGACTTGAGGTCTCTTAGTTTTCTTTAATGCACTCAGTTCTTCTAAATTCACAACACTCAATTAGGTAACAAAAAAAAAACAATATTTTTTTTTTTTAAACACTCGTAGCGTCATAGCATCGTGGTGAGCTGGTGCCGCTTTTAAGTCTCCCTCTGCCATCACTATAACAAGTTTATCTACTTTGTGCATGACACGAGTAATTATTCCATCAATTGTTTACAGACAGATCGTTTCACTTTTAATTGATTATATATATCACAATTCCAGTGGGTCAGAATTTTACATACATACACCAAGTTAACTGTGCCTTTAAGCAGTTTGGAAAATTCCAGAAAATTAGGTCAAGCCTTTAGGCAAAATAGCTTCTGATAGGCTAATTGGAGGTGTACCTGTGGATGTATTGTAAGGCCTACCTTCAAACTCAGTGACCCTTTGCTTGAAATCATGGGAAAATCAAAAGAAATCAGCAAAAACCTCCAAAAAAAAAAAAAATTGTGGACCTCCACAAGTCTGGTTCATCCTTGGGAGCAATTTCCACACACCTGAAGGTACCACGTTCATCTGTACAGACAATAGTACACACAAGTATAAACACCATGTGACCACACAGCCATCATACCGCTCAGGAAGGAGACGCATTCTGTCTCCTAGAGATGAACGTAGTTTGGGGTGAAAAGTACAAATCAATCCCAGAACAACAGCAAAGGACTTTGTGAAGATGCTGGAGGAAACAGGTAGATGAGTATCTATATCCACAGTAAAACAAATCCTATATCGACATAATACATGATGCCGCAGATGGCCGCCTCAGTGTGGAGCTCTCAAATTCTTTTGTTGTTTTTGTTCTAGCGAACCTCCACTCTCTTCCTAACAAAACGGACAAACTACATCTCCTCACCCATACAAATAAGGACTTTTCAAACTCTGCTGCACTGTGCATCACAGAAACCTGGCTGAGTGAAGCCATTCCGGACAGCGCGTTACATCTGCCGGGCTTTCAGATGTTCCGAGCAGACGGGAAGTTAACAGGGAAAACGAGAGGTGGTGGAACATGCTTTTACATCAATGAAAGTTGGTGTACAGATGTAACAACTTTAAAGAGGATGTGCTGTCCTAATTTGGAAGCGCTCTTTATTAACTGCAAGCCTTTCTTCTCACCGTGGGAGATTTCCTCGTTTATTCTGGTGTGCAACAACAATACCCGGACTCAGTTATTATTATTCTTGGGGATTTTAACAAAGCAAACCTCTAGTGAACAGCCCAAATACAGACAGCACATCACATGACCCACCAGAGACAGGAATATAATGGATCACTGCTACACAACAATAAAGGATGCATATTGATCTGTCCCACGTGCAGCTTTGGGACTCTCCGATCACCGTCTGGTACATCTTCGGACCTACAGGCAGAAATTAAAATCAACAAAGACAGTAGGAAGGCCTGTTAAGAGTTAGACCAATGAAGTCGAGCGGGAACTACAAGCCTGCTTCAATTGCACTGCCTGGAGTGTTTTTGAAGCTGCAGCTACAGACCTGGACGAGCTCACAGATACTGTCTCATCATACATCAGCCTCTGTGAGGACATGTGCATCCCTACTAGGACATTTTTATCATTCAACAAATGATAAACCACGGTCGACACTACTGTCATTTCCCTCATCCGAGATGACGAGGAGTCTGCATATAGAAAGGAGGTTGAACTGCTGGCTCACTGGTGCAATCATAACCTTGAGCTGAACACACTCAAACCAGTGGAGATGATTGTGGACTTTAGGAGGAACACCCCAACATTGTCCCCCCTCACCATTCTAAACAGCACTGTGGCAGCAGTGGAGTCATTCAGGTTCCTGGGCACTACCATCTCACAGGACCTGAAGTGGGTGACACACATTGACTCCATTGTGAAAAAGGCCCAGCAGAGGTTGTACTTCCTTCACCAGCTGAGGAATTTCAACCTGCCACAGGTGCTGCTGAAACAGTTCTACTCAGCAGTCATTGAGTCGGTCCTCTGCACTTCAGTAACTGTCTGGTTTGGTGCAGCTACGAAATCAGACATCAGAAGACTACAGAGGACAGTTTGGACTGCTGAGCGGATTATTGGTTGTCCCCTGCCCTCCCTTCAAGAACTATACACTTCCAGAGTGAGGAAAAAGGCTGGAAAATAACTCTGGATCCCACTCACCCAGCCCACTACCTTTTTGAACGGTTGCCTTCTGGCCGTCGCTTCAGAGCTCTGAGCACCAGAACCATCAGACACAGGAACAGTTTTTTATCTCAGGCCATCCATCTCATAAACAGTTAAAACTGCCCCATTGAGCAATTATGTACAATACACAGATTAGTCCATTTATATTATCCAACATATCATCTTCTGCCGCCATCACATATAAAAGGACACACACACACACACACACACACACACACACACACACACACTTATTGCATTGTACATAACATACTGTATTTTTTACAATGGATTTGTATTAGATTTGCACTACCCATGTGTATGTGGGTATGTATGAAGGTGTGTGTCTGTGTGAATGTGCGTATATGTATAATAATTTTTTAATTATTATCTATGTCTTGCTGCTGTTTTTGTATGGTTTTTTTGTATTGTTGTGCACTGGAAGCTCCTGTCACCAAGGCAAATTCCTTGTATATGTAACCATACTTGGCCATAAAGCTGATTCTGATAACCTAAGTTTGCTCAACAACAAGCCACTGCTCCAAAACCGCCATAAAAAAAAAGCCAGTATTTACTTTGCAAGTGCACATGGGGACAAATATCTTACTTTTTGGAGAAATGTTCTCTGGTCTGATGAAACTAAAATGTAACTGTTTGGCCATAATGACCATAGTTATGTTTGAAGGAAAAAAGGGTGAGGCTGGCAAGCTGAAGATCACCATCCCAACCATGAAGGTGGCAGCATCATGTTGTGGGGGTGCTTTGGTGCAGGAGGGATTGGTGCACTTCACTAAATAGATGGCATCATGAGGAAGGGAAATGATGTGGATATATTGAAGCAACATCTCAAGACATCAGCCAAGAAGTTAAAGCTCAGTCACAAAAGGGTCTTCCAAATGGACAATGACCCCAAGCATATCTCTAAAGTTGTGGCAAAATGGCTGAAGGACAACAAAGTCAAGGTATTGGAGTGGCCATCACAAAGCGCTGACCTCAATCTGATAGAACATTTGTGGGCAGAACTAAATGTGCGAATAAGGAGGCCTCTAAACCTGAAGTTCTGTCTGGAGGAATGGGACAAAATTACAGCAACTTGTGGAAGGATACCAAAAACATTTGATCAAAGTTAATTAATTTAAAGGCAATGCTACCAAATACTAACAAAGTGTATGTAAACTTCTGATCCGCTGGGAATGTGATGAAAGGAATAAAAGCTGAAATAAATCATTCTCTCTGCTATTATTCTGACATTTCACATTCTTAAAATAAAGTAGTGATCCGAACCGACCTAATACAGGGAAAGTTTTCTGTGATTAAATGTCAGAAATTGTGAGTTTCAATGAATTTGGCTAAAGTGTATGTAAACTTCTGACTTTTTCCTCATACAGTATTTGTAGGAGGCACCATGCTAGCTGTTGTGCATTTCAATCTATCTATCTATCTATCTATCTATCTATCTATCTATCTATCTATATATATATATATATATATATATATATATATATATATATATATATATATATATATATATTCAGAATAATATGATGAGTATTTCAGATGTGCTGCATAATTTCTTTTCTCAACATTAACCACCTGTATTTTAGTTGTCTATTGGCATTCCAGTGTCACCTGCCCCTGCCAAATCAAACCAGCATCTAAGCGGAGTGGCTATATCTGTCTCTCACATTTGTGTATTTCTGCAGCTCATCGACTCTAATCCAAGCAGAGATGTGTTTTCCAAGTGTTGGATGGGGGACACTAGCTGAGGAATGTTCACTGCAAAATTCTCCAACCAATTTGGCATGTGAACGGCAGACTGCCGCTAACAACTGTTGATTCAGCTGGATTTCAGAGAGATGGCACTTCAACTTGTTTTCCTGGCAGTCCCAGAAAATTGCTTTAACTTAGGAGACTTAACCGTATAGTATCCCCAACACCGTACAGGTTTTGTGTATCAAATAGTCACATGTTAGATTTCAGGCAATAAAAGGTTGATTAATTAGTTGCATATCTGGTTTTGTGCATTAACTAGCAGCCTTTTGGTTTTGTGCATCAGCTAGTTGTATGTATTGCTTGTGTATTTACTTGCCACATATCAGATTTTGTGTATCAACAAGTTGCATGTTGGATTTTGTGCATATTACAAAAATAGTAGGCATTGTAAAATAGTACGTGTTATACTATAATAAACGCTTCATATTCCACACAGTGTGCCCCGTTTGCATACTTCACTTTTTTTTCTCCCCAATTTGGCATGCCCAATTCCCAATGTGCTCCAAGTCCATGTAGTGGCATAGTGATTCTCCTCCATCCAGGTGGCAGAGGACAAATCTCAGTCCCCTCCATGTCAGATACAGTCAATCGCATCTTATCACGTGGCTTGTTGAGCGCATTACTGTGGAGGCTTCGCGCTATTCTCCGTGGCATCCATGCACAATCACCATGTGCCCCACTGAGAGCGAACCACGTTATAAAGACCATGAGGAGGTTAACCCAATGTGACTCTACCCACCCTAGCAACTGGGGCAATTTGACTGCATAGGAGACCTGGCTGGAGTCACTCAGCATACCCTGGATTGAAACTCGTGACTCCAGGGGAGGTAGTCAGAGTCTTTACTCAGTACCCCGCATACTTCACTTTTTAGCAAGCGTACCATGTCATCTGAGAATTACATGCATACAGAAAATTGATATACAGTGTACTCGGGATGTGCTCGAAGCTGAATACCTTATTCGGAAAGGCAAAAATAATGACATCAAAACGAATAACAGATTAATCAGAATAATATATATATATATATATATATATATATATATATATATATATATATATATATATATATATATATATATATATATATATATTTTTTTATTTATTTATTTATTTATTTATTTTTTATGACTGATTATCCAAGAGGTACAAGAATAAAGTGACATTTACAATACAAACGAATTCCAAATTCAGTATCTCCGAAAATTAGAATATTACTTAAGACCAATACAAAAAAAGGATTTTTAGAAATGTTGGCCAACTGAAAAGTATGAACATGAAAAGTATGAGCAGCACTCAACACTTAGTTGGGGCTCCTTTTGCCTGAATTACTGCAGCAATGCGGCGTGGCATGGAGTCAATCAGTCTGTGGCACTGCTCAGGTGTTATGAGAGCCCAGGTTACTCTGATAGTGGCCTTCAGCTCTTCTGCATTGTTGGGTCTGGCGTATCGCATCTTCCTCTTCACAATACCCCATAGATTTTCTATAGGGTTAAGGTCAGGCGAGATTGCTGGGCAATTAAGAACAGGGATACCATGGTACTTAAACCAGGTACTGGTAGCTTTGGCACTGTGTGCAGGTGCCAAGTCCTGTTGGAAAATTAAATATGCTTCTCCATAAAATTGGTCAGCAGCAGGAAGCATGAAGTGCCCTAAAACTTCCTGGTAGACGGCTACGTTGACCTTGGACCTCAGAAAACACAGTGGACCAACACCAGCAGATGACGTGGCACCCCAAACCATCACTGACTGTGGAAACTTTACACTGGACTTCAAGCAACGTGGATTCTGTGCCTCTCCTCTCTTCCTCCAGACTCTGGGACCTTGATTTCCAAAGGAAATGCAAAATTGACTTTCATCAGAGAACATAACTTTGGACCACTCAGCAGCAGTCCAGTCCTTTTTGTCTTTAGCCCAGGCGAGACGCTTCTGATGCTGTGTCTTGTTCAAGAGTGGCTTGACACAAGGAATGCGACAGCTGAAACCCATGTCTTGCATACGTCTGTGCGTGGTGGTTCTTGAAGCACTGACTCCAGCTGCAGTCCACTCTTTGTGAATCTCCCCCACATTTTTGAATGGGTTTTGTTTCACAATCCTCTCCAGGGTGCGGTTATCCCTATTGCTTGTACACTTTTTTCTACCACATCTTTTTCTTCCCTTTGCCTCTCTATTAATGTGCTTGGACACAGAGCTCTGTGACCAGCCAGCCTCTTTAGCAATGACCTTTTGTGACTTGCCCTCCTTGTGCAAGATGTCAATGGTCATCTTTTGGACAGCTGTCAAGTCAGCAGTCTTCCCCATGATTTTGTAGCCTACAGAACTAGACTGAGAGACCATTTAAAGGCCTTTGCAGGTGTTTTGAGTTAATTAGCTGATTAGAGTGTGGCACCAGGTGTCTTCAATATTGAACCTTTTCACAATATTCTAATTTTCTGAGATACTGATTTTGGGGTTTTCATTAGTTATCAGTTATAATCATCAAAATTAAAAGGAATGAACACTTGAAATATATCAGTCTGTGTGTAATGAATGTATACATTATACAAGTTTCACTTTTTGAATGGAATTACTGAAATAAATCAACTTTTGGATGATATTATAATTATATGACCAGCACCTGTATTTCTAAAGTGTAACCCTTATGAATGAAAATGCGCATGATGTTATTTCAAATGACAAGGTAGCGGTCGCAGTTAATTGTTTGAATCTGGAGCTTATCAAGTGTAACATTAAGATACGACATCATGTACACTTTCACCCTTCTTAAAATGTTAATGTATCACATGATTCACACGTGATTTGCTTATTCATTTATAGGCTAAACCCGAGCGTGATGTTAAATTCCTGACCTGAAGTGATGATTTCATGTCGGAGCTCATCTATCCGTCTTTTCAAGTTGACCACATTTATGTCCATATTAACCAGATAATTTCCTTAATCACTAAGACTTTATGCAACAGCAACAAAATGCTCCATAGAATATTCATCTATTAGGAATATTCCTCCTTATTTAAAATGAAGAAACTGAAACATGCTTTGTCTTTTTTTTTTTCCTTCTTCTTTTAACTGTGCTACCGTGTGTAAGGCGATATATACGTAAATGTAACATTGATATTACTATAATAACAATAAATGAAATAATGGTGTCTTGTAAAATTCCTGATAGATTTATTTATTTTTCGCCTGTTTGTAGGCTTGTAACAATGTTTGTCGTCATGGAAACCAGCTCCCGCTGCCGATAAAGGAGGAAGCGGGAACAAGTTTCAGGTTCCACACGAGTCAGATTTTTAATGTTCATGATCATTTTTCAGTTTACACACAACAAAGGATGACTTTTCAGCATACACAAACACAGTAGCATACACACGTCTCTCGTGTGCACCGGGCCGTTTTGATCTCTCCCTGCAAACACAGAAACAGCAATTACCAGCAAATTCATCTCAGGTGAACCTCTTTACCGCTTCCTCTCTCCCCCAGAGGGCGTTCCCCCATGCCCTCGCCTATATAAGGCTATATTGATTTTAATTTCATTTCTTTAAATGTTTGAATTTGTATTATTATTAGGCTATTATTATGAAAAGGCATATACAAGGCACAATTTATTAATAGAAACTATAAATGTAAGAGTAACATTAAAATTGAGCATTTCATTTAATTTTGATGCACTTCTAGTTTAAGCCATTTCCACACTCAGTTATATCCGAATATAGAGACAGATAACTCTGTCATATTAACATTTAGAGATTATGGCTTCACTGCACATGAGTATGAGAGAGAGAAGCAGATTATTATTGGCGTATTAAATGTGACATGACTGACAGTATTTGCTTCAATTAAGCAGCCTGTCACATCATCAGATGCATCAATAGAGCCGCTCACAGCAGCATGAGAGCAGATGGTAAACAGTGAGTGTGCTTCCTCTATCCACTCCTCTCTCTGCAGAATCGTGACATCAACACTGGGACAAGATCCCTCACTGCTTTTCCTTCTCCAAAACTGTAAACATGACTGGTGCTGTGGTGCTGTAATGGTAAAAGCTCAGGGCAGTTAGAGGAAGGTTGCTGGTTTGAGCCTGCAAGAAGCCATCTATTATTTGGATAAATATCCACAAATGGCTGCTTGCTAATATTGAGTCCCAAATACATTGAATCAACCAGTAGTCAAATGTTATTTCAGGGATTTCGCTCTAGAATAGGTACATAGAATGCTTATTTGGCATGTGGTTTGCAATCTTCAATAAGATACTGAATAGTCCTGGATTTTGATTGGTCAAAGCGATGTTCCATTTGTGCTCAGATTCACATCATTCAAAAGATGCACCTACAGAGACCAACTATTAATTGCAGTTCACATGTCAGGGATTAGACCTCAGAGTGGATGAATGCCACTTTATTTTATGAAGCAAAATCATACTGTTTAAAAGAAACTTTGTGTCTTTTATATTGTTAATATGTAGTAACCGTTTTATAAAAGACAAGAAAAATGTGCAAAGATTAATGCTTTCACAACACTTATCTGGATACATTTAAAAATGCCATTGTTTCGAAACGCTCGATCCACATGGATGTTTTCAAACGTTCTCCAAAAGTTGCTCATCCACACTGAAACTTGAAAACGCTTAAATCATAAAAATCACCGTTCCATGTACGGTCTGAAATGCATTTGTCGTCATCTTTCTTTGCCTTTGAAGGAATTAAATGTTCAGGATGTACAAAGTAACATTTATCTTTTAAGGACACTATCAAAGTGAATAACAGGCACAACAACGCTGCCAAACATGAGCCGCCATCTTGATGATTTTGAGTTGAATGTATCAAATGACTGTCACACATGAAAACAAATGTCATGACTGAATTCTGATGGTCACTGGATATCCTGTTGCTGACGGCACGCTGCACAAGTGTTTGTTTGTAGCCTGCTTGGCATTGCTTATTCTGATTTTCAAACGTTCATCTTTATTTTCATTGTTCATCGTTATATCCTTTATCATTTTACCGCGTTTCAGGTTTTTCCGCTTTTCTACCATTTCATCTCTGTGTATTTTACCTGTTACTGCTGGCACCTAGCTAGAGTCTGTGTTTGTAGCCTGCAAGTTTTTTGTAGCATTGCTTATATATAGCTATATATCTGTTTTCAGCCTTCAATCCTTAACATCTGCCATTTTTAAGTGTGCATCGGGTTTTCCCTCATTTTATTCTCTTATCGCGATCAAACTGCGTGCATTTTTCAGAGCGCACCCGTTTTTTCTCCTCTGCGATACACAGATTACTACACTGATCTCAAAGCACCGCTTATCAAGAAAAAAAACACAACAAACAATTGCGTGAGGGATTCACATCAATCTCAAACCCTCACCGCTCAGGAACAACCAACAAACAATTTGCGGTAAGTCATGGCATCCGCTCATGTCATTTCTTCCTGCATTACATGTCACATGTTTACAATAGCCTCCTCCATCAGCAGTGAGGGATTCACATGTGATAAATGTAAGGAATTAGTCAGGCTGATGGAGAAGGTTAATGAGTTAGAGACTCACATCCGAACGCTAGTGGAGGTCAGTGAGAAAGAGAAGCCGGTAGATACTGTTTCGGATGAGAGTACTCCAGAGTAGTGTTGTCACGGTGCCAAAATTTCAGTAGACGGTACCAATACCAGTGAAATTTCACGGTACTTGATACCATTTTCGGTACCAAAGCAAAACACAAAAACAGGTTACTGAACAACACTTTTAATAACAAAGTCCACAAAACATTAGCAGCAGAACCAAGAACAAAAATATGCCATTGAGCAACATTAAGTTAAATATATTATCTTTGAATTATAACAAAACTGTACAATGTATGCTTAAAGTATTTTTGAACACTTGTATAAGATTTGCTTCAACTTTTGCAACTTTTAATTTAAGTTTTCACCAAGTACTAAAAAAATCTTTCCAAAAATTTCCAAACTAATGTGCAAAGTGCTCTCGTATTAATAAAGCTGCATATTGCCATTTTTCTTCACAATAAGAAATGCACAGTGACATATATTATGATTAAATAAGTTGTGAGCAATCGCGTTCTAATCTAGCTGCATTAAGCGTGCGCGCTGGAGTGATGAGCGTCCCCGAGGCAGAGTCTCTCTCAGCTGGGTGCAGTTTCAATCTCTCCCCCTTAGATCGGGACATTCACGCAACTCATAGAAGAGGCACCGACCACACAGAGAGATGCCAGTTTCTGAGTTTATAGTTATTACATGAGCTGCTTCTGTATTATTTGAACTTTAATAAAGCTATAACGCATTAAATATAACTGCATTTAAGATGTAATGCCGTGGTGTTTCCTTTAAAGAGCTCCGGCTCCGCTTATTCCACAATGGTACATGCTTCTGAATGTACTTTCTTTTTTTTTTTTATTATTCCCTAATACTTTGGGATCTACATAAGATGAAACTGTGAAAGTTAAGAGTGCATCTGGACTGATCTGTGTAATTCTTCCTCTCCTCCGTCAGGCGTGAACTGCAGTGTTGCTCTTGCGCGTCATCATTACAGTTTAATGTGATTTCATGTTACGTTAAATGAGATCAAAACAACTATTCGTCAACAAACATTTTTCTCGTCAATTTTGTATTTTCAACGATGCCGATAATGTCAACTAACAACACTAGTACAGAGAACAACATACACACATCGGTTCCGGCTGTAGAGCTCCTGCAGCAGGGCATTTGGGTGACGTCTCGGAGGCATACTCGCTCAGCAAAAATACACCACTCTCCCGTTCCTGTTAGGGTTTCCAATCGATTCTCCCCAGTCACTGATGTTGAAAGAGCCCTTGTTTTTGGCGATTCTATAGTAAGGAGCATGGAAATAGAGACTCCAGCCACTACTGTTAATTGCATTTCAGGGGCCAGAGCGTCTGACATCAAATCAAATTTACAAGTGCTGGCTAATGCTAAACGTAGATTTTCTAAAATTGTTATCCATGTTGGCACTAACGATGTCCGTCTTCGCCAGTCGGAGATCACTAAAGATAATGTTAAAGAGGTGTGCAAATTAGAAAAAATGATGTAAGACACTGTAATATGCTCTGGTCCCCTCCCTGCTCGTCGTGGTGATGAGGTTTATAGTAGATTAGTGTCACAGAAATGCTGGATGTCTGAGTGGTGTATGAAGAATAAAATAAGATTTATAGACAATTGGAAGAGTTTTTGGGGAAGATCTGACCTGCTAAAGAGAGACGGACTCCATCCCTCCAGGGAAGGTGCCGCTCTCCTCTCTTGTAATTTGGCTCATATTCTTAATAATGATAGTATTTGACTAACTGGGGCCCAGGTCAGGAAGCAGACAAACTGGTTAATCCGAGCATCTGCTAACTGCCTTGAGAAATCACACTGGTAACACAAACTACAACACATAGAGACTGTATCACCTAGATATCTCATAGAGATTGTGCCTGTTCTCCGAACTACCAAACACAATACCCTCTCTAAATAATTTAAAAATTGTATTACGGTCAAACTTTAACAAAACAAATGAATTAAAAATACACAACATATAAAAATAGAGCTACTAAACATTAGATCTCTTTCTACCAAAGCACTAATTGTTAATTAAATGATTATAGATCATAGATTGGATGCGCTCTATTTGACTGAAACCTGCTTAAACTGGATGAATATATTAGTTTAAATGAATCTACTCCCCCAGGTTATTGTTATAATCATGAGCCTCGTCTGAAGGGTCGAGGAGGAGGTGTTGCTACAATTTACAGTGAAGATTTTGGTGTTACTCAGAAGACAGGATATAAATTTAAGTCTTTTGAACTAATAATGCTTAATGTGACACCGTCAGATATAAATAATAAAAAAGAAAATCTCTGTCGTCTTTTGTCCTTGCTACAATGTATAGATCACCCGGGCCTTATTCTGATTTCCTTGGTGAATCTGATAATTTTTTTATCAATAGTTGCTGTAGATAGAGCTTTAATTGTTTGTGACTTCAACATTCACATAGATAATGAAAATTATACATTGCATTTAGCATTTATCGATATTCTCAACTCTCTTGGAGTCAGACAAAATGTAACAATCATATGCTAGATTTAATTCTGTCATATGGATTTGATGTTGATAATATAGAAATTCTGCAGCAGAGTGATGACATCTCGATCTTGTATGCTGCGATCAAGATAATATGATCATATAACACCGATTTTATCATCTCTACACTGGCTACCTATTAAGTTCCGTATCAATTACAAAGTATTACTACTGACCTATAAAGCCCTAAATGGTTTATCTCCTGTGTATTTAACGGATCTTCTATCGCCATACAATCCATCGCGCTCTTTAAGATCACTAAATTCGAGGCTTCTGGTCATACCTAGGATATCTAAGTCCACTAATGGAGGGAGGGCGTTCTCACATTTAGCTCCTAAACTCTGGAATAGCCTTCCTGATATTGTTCGAGGCTCAGATTCGCTGTCCCAGTTTAAAACTAGATTAAAGACGCATCTCTTTAACCAAGCATTCACATAATGCTTACTTTTTATACTACTGCTGAATCAGTTATAATGCATTAATATTATGAACATCAGCTATGCTAATTATTTCCCATCTGCTTTTCTGCTGTTATCTCGGGACGCCAGTCCCGAGGTAAATAGCGTTCATCAGCTCCAGTTTGTATCCAGCCTCTCACGGAGACTTCAGATGCCCCATCACCATGGACTACGATCTTGAAATGGGATACATAGACTAACTATTGCCAACAAAAGCCTTCATCAGCCAAACAAGGACAATTGCATCTAAGTGAACTTCTGGAATTTAATCAAGGATGGACTTCAAAGACACTGGTCACTAATCTTGCAGTTCAAACACAATCACTGTCTAAATACTGACCCTTAGCACTTAATAAGTTTAATAATTTTTTTAAATCATGTTTTTTAACTATAAATAATTCTTATTTACATTATTCATGATGTTAGCCAGAGGGGAACTGGCCCCCCACAGTGAGTCTGGTTTCTCCCAAGGTTATTTTTCTCCATTAACCATCATCTTTTGGAGTTTTGTGTTCCTTGCCACAGTCGCCTTCGGCTTGCTCACTGGGGTTATTAATACAATTATTAAATTATTTTTAAACACGATAAAGAATCATATCTTATCTAATTCCACAACAGGGCTCCAAACAAAAGATCAATTAAGGAGCCATTGGCTCCTATAGGGGGAAAAACAGGCGCCAAATATTTTCATTTTTAACTCCTTCCATTCCTTTTTGCCCCGCAGCTCGCATGCAAGAAAAACTGCACGTGCTAACAGTGTAGTCTGTGGAGCATTCTTCGCAATTATGTGATCACGTGCATTTTTTATGCTTGTTACTGTCACCGTGTTTTCTCACAGTCTCTTTTTTGAAATGGTTAGTTCCTGCAATGAACTCCGTTTTCCCCGCTATTTCTTTGATATAAATTTTTGTAATGTATTTCGGGAAATGTAATGCAAATTTTAAAATCAAAGGGAGTAAATTTTTACTGTCGCCAATGGCGACCTTGACAGAAATTACACTCACAAATAAATTTATTTGGTCGCAAATGCGACCATTTTTAGTCGCAGTTTGGAGCCCTGCACAAGGATGATGATTTATCGACTTTATAGACATTACATTTTTATCGTCTGTTAATGCTGAATTTCTGTAAAGCTGCTTTGAAACGATGTGTGTTGTGAAAGGCGCTATACAAATAAAATTTACTTGACTTAATGTTACTCAATCTACACCACGCTATTGTTCAGGTAGAACTATTCTTTCGATCACTAAAGATAGCTTCACTAATAATCTTCCAAATCTATCTCATACACTCAATAAACCCCAAAGCCCAGAAGAACTTGATGAAGTAACAAAAAATATAAATGCAGTCTTCTCTAGCACTTTTGATATTGTCACCCCACTTCGATTAAAGAAAATGAAAGAATTAAGCCCTGCACCATGGTATAATGATCACACCCATGCTCTCAAGAGAGCAGCTTGGAAATTGGAGCGCAAGTTAAAGAATACAAAATTAGAGGTATTTCGTGGTGCATGGAAGGATAGTGTCTGCAGCTACAGACAGGCACTAAAAGCTGCCAGGTCAGCATGTTTTAGTAAACTCATAGAAAATAACCAAAACAATCCTAGATGTTTATTCAGTACTGTGGCTAAATTGGTTAGGAATAAAGCCTCAACAGAACCAGATATTACGTCGCAGCACAAGAGTAATGACTTCATGAATTTCTTTACAGATAAAATGAAATAATCAGAAATAAAATTGGAATTATGCAATCATCTGTCGTGGCACCTCAGAAAACAGTGTCAAACAATTTACCTCACGTGCAAGTTCAATCCTTCTCTGTCATAGGTCATGAAGGGCAAACAAAACTTACCGAAACATCAAAAGCCACAACATGTTTGTTAGATCCTATACCAACTAAGCTCTTAAAAGAGGTACCTCCTGTAATTTCAGAACCTCTTCTTAATATTATTAACTCCTCGCTATGCTTTAAAATTCTGACAAAACAGAGGTAAAAATTCTTGGACCAAAAAACTCAAAAAATAAGCCACTACAATATAATTTGACTCAATGGATGTACTGTTACATCATCTTCAACAGCAAAGAACTTAGGTGCTATATTTGATACCAATCTGTCCTTTAAATATCAAAATTACCAATGTTTGTAGAACAGCATTCTTCCACCGAAGAAATATTGATAAATTTAGGCACATGCTCGCTGTTGCTGATGCCAAAAAACTTATTCATGCGTTCATGACCTCAAGACTAGATTATTGTAATGCATTATTGGGAGGATGTCCAGCAAGATCAATAAATAAACTTCAATTGGTTCAAAATGCAGCAGCCAGAGTGCTGACGAGAACCAAGAAATATGATCATATTAGCCCCATTTTATCATCGATACAAGCTGCTTCGAAACTATGTGTGTTGTGAAAGGCACTATACAAATAAACTTGACCATTTCCAGACATATCCATTTTTCCAGTCCACTCTCCAACGTGTATATGCCATTTTCAAATTAACAACTTAATTGAGTGTTTTCGAAAAGCTCAATTATTACGGTCAAGACGGAATGCCAAAACAGAGAAAAAAAATAGTTTTTAAATGAAAATATTAGTGTGCACTTGAATGTTGGTTTGACAAAGCCATGCCTGATAAAAAATTTTCACAAATGTTTAAAAGGTAGTTTGAAGTTTAATAGTTATATAAAACTTATTTAGGGTTGGGTGGTTGCTAAATATTATAGTTGCTAGGGTGTTCTGGCTGGTTGCAAGTTTGTGGTTTCTAGGCGTTTATTAGGGTGTTCTGACTATTTGCTAGGGCATTGCTAGGGTGCTTATTTTGGTTTCTAACCTGTTCTAGCTAAGCCTGCTCTAGTTAGTTGCATGGGTGTTTTGGTTGGTTTCTAGCCATTTGCTAAGGTGTATTAACTAGTTGCTAGGGTCTTGCAAGGGTGCTCATTTTGGTTCCTATTGATTTGGTTGTTTGGGCTTTGCTAGATGGTTACTAGCTGTTCTGGCTTTTTGCTAGGGTGTTTGGACTGGTTGCAAGGGTGTTCTGGCTGGTTTCCAGGTGGTTGTTATTGTGTTTTGACTGGTTGTTAGGGCCTTGATAGGGTGCTAATTTTGGTTCCTACAGTGTTCTGGCTGGTTTCTAGACAGTGGCTAGTGTTTTCTGACTGGCTGCTAGGGCCTTGCTAGGGTGTTGGTTCCTAGGGTGTTCTAGCTGGTTGCTAGGAGGTTGCTTGGGCGTTCAGGCTGGTTGCTTGTGCATTGAATTTATGCTTTGGAAGGAGTTACAGTACAACATTTTGCTCTCAGAAGATATGCTAAAGAATATTAGCATATTGTCTAATGTAATATTTCGCTCCAGATTTTGATATTTAAGCAATATCACACGTGCAAGATAATTTGATATGGCCCTATATCACCACTGCTGTGATTCTGCATTTTTGTTCACATTCAACACATTTGTGCATGGATCTACTTTCATACGTGACGGATCAGAATCTGCCATTGCTGGTTCAAAACAAATGATGCATCAAAGCCTCAAAACATCACTTCAGAACTACTAGTATCACAGCTTGGGATGTTTCTAACAAGTTATTGGATAAACAATCGTGTGTGTGTGTGTGTGTGTGTGTGTGTGTGTGTGTGTGTGTGTGTGTGTGTGTGTGTGAGAGAGAGAGAGAGAGAGAGAAAAATGAGCATGTGCGATCACCTGTTGATGATGCTGTAGTCTGTTAATCAGCTTTCTGAAGATAATGTCATTTTGGTGAAATGCATCCTAATTTCTCAGTGGGAAAATAGCCATCCAAGCGGGGGTATTCCTCCACATGTCACGGTAGCTGGTGCGCAAGAGTCTTTCACTATAGAAACCGTCATCTACGCTGCCATTTTGAACAGTGTGTCCTCTCCAATGCGCCTTGAGTTTGTGTAATTAATCAGTCTGTTGTTTCTCTCAGCTGTGATGAGCCGTAATGCTGGTTGTTAGTATAAAGCCATTTAAAACTATTTCCTAGCTTTATTAGTGTAGTAGTAATATGAGCAATCACGGAGTGATGCTGACTCACTTCACGTCACCAACTGGCTCATATTACACAAAAAAAGGGTCTTTTGCCTCCACCTGCTTGCTAACATATGTAATGTCACAAAGTTAAATGTAGAGAGTGATTTACAGTAGCACTTAACACATCTGCACTGCTCTTACACTTTAGGATGATGAACACAAACGGATTGATACACACACAGTGACGCGTCCGAGTGTTGATGGTGTCAGACCATCAGTGCTCATGGAACATCTTATCCAATCAGATTTGAGGACCGGAACCAACTGTTGTATATGGTCACCGCTCAAGGGTTTTCATGATATAACACAGTCCCTCAGACCTGAGTAAAATACGAAAGAAACTTCAAGTTTTTATCAGCGTTGGTAAGGTTACTTGGAAATGTAATAAGTTACAGATTACAAGTTACCCTATTTAAAATATAATTAGTATACATATTTTAATTACTTTATTAAAGTAATGCAACTGATAACATTTGATTATTGATTCCAGTTACATTTATTTTGTAATCAAATTACATAAGTTACATGTAACTAGTTACTCCCCAACACTGGTCATTATTTACTTTGTCTAATGTTGAAAGAAGTCATACAGTTTTGGAATAACATAATGGGCATGAGTTAATGACACCAGAATTAAAATTGTTGGGTGAACCATCCCTTTAGAAGTCAATCCCTCATCACTTCAACATTTGCATTATGAGTCTATCTGTCAACAGCCTCATCATCGCATGTCTGTGGTGCGCTGCAGGGGAATGTGCTTTCACCAGGTGGAGTATGCCAGTGAAGAGGTTCATGGAGAAGTACGCTACACAAACACTTAAGTGTTAACTACACCAAGAGCTATTTGACCTGGGTTAAACCACAAACCAACACAACTGTAGTTCTGCTTGAGCACTCGGTTGTGCTACTCAGACCCTGTTTTTGCTTGTTTAGTTGGTTTGCAACCGTGGCAGAAAATAGCTGAAAGGAACTGCTTCAATACAAATAGTTTTTATGTAAATGAGCAAGAAATGCATAGGATAATGTACATTTAGTTTTTCACATGTTCAACTGCCAAAAGGCTACTGGACTTTTCACATTGAGTCCTCTTAAAAAGAACCAAACTGAGACCTTTTTTTTTCCCCAATTCACCCACAAACAAATACATATATAAACAGCAAAACACAGAAGAAATACGGTCTTATTCCAATTGTACTCATCCACCATGTAACTATTTTTGTCCATTTTGTGATCGGGTGTCCATCCACTAATGATCATCATTTTGTTTGAACCCAGTCAACTTGAAAATTAGGAATGCTCCAATCAGGATTATAGCATCATCGATCTCCAATTTTCTTTTAATTGAATCATCCGATGTTGATCATTTAACTTTTATCAGCAGCTCTGTCAAAACTGGTTATATGTAAACTTCCTGCTCAATGTCACGGTTAATTCAATTTCCCTGTCTATAATGTTAAAGGTGGACAGTTGCCTGTGTTTTGAGACTATAATGTTAAAGGTGGACAGTTGCCTGTGTTTTGAGACTATAATGTTAAAGGTGGACAGTTGCCTGTGTTTTGAGACTATAATGTCAAAGGTGGACAGTTGCCTGTGTTTTGAGACTATAATGTTAAAGGTGGACAGTTGCCTGTGTTTTGAGACTATAATGTTAAAGGTGGACAGTTGCCTGTGTTTTGAGACTATAATGTCAAAGGTGGACAGTTGCCAGTGTTTTGAGACTATAATGTCAAAGGTGGACAGTTGCCAGTGTTTTGAGACTATAATGTCAAAGGTGGACAGTTGCCTGTGTTTTGAGACTAAAATGTCAAAGGTGGACAGTTGCCAGTGTTTTGAGACTATAATGTCAAAGGTGGACAGTTGCCAGTGTTTTGAGACTATAATGTCAAAGGTGGACAGTTGCCAGTGTTTTGAGACTATAATGTCAAAGGTGGACAGTTGCCAGTGTTTTGAGACTAAAATGTCAAAGGTGGACAGTTGCCAGTGTTTTGAGACTATAATGTCAAAGGTGGACAGTTGCCTGTGTTTTGAGACTATAATGTTAAAGGTGGACAGTTGCCTGTGTTTTGAGACTATAATGTTAAAGGTGGACAGTTGCCTGTGTTTTGAGACTATAATGTTAAAGGTGGACAGTTGCCTGTGTTTTGAGACTATATGTCAAAGGTGGACAGTTGCCTGTGTTTTGAGACTATAATGTTAAAGGTGGACAGTTGCCTGTGTTTTGAGACTAAAATGTCAAAGGTGGACAGTTGCCTGTGTTTTGAGACTATAATGTCAAAGGTGGACAGTTGCCTGTGTTTTGAGACTATAATGTCAAAGGTGGGCAGTTGCCTGTGTTTTGAGACTATAATGTCAAAGGTGGACAGTTGCCTGTGTTTTGAGACTATAATGTTAAAGGTGGACAGTTGCCTGTGTTTTGAGACTATAATGTTAAAGGTGGACAGTTGCCTGTGTTTTGAGACTATATGTCAAAGGTGGACAGTTGCCTGTGTTTTGAGACTATAATGTTAAAGGTGGACAGTTGCCTGTGTTTTGAGACTAAAATGTGAAAGGTGGACAGTTGCCTGTGTTTTGAGACTATAATGTCAAAGGTGGACAGTTGCCTGTGTTTTGAGACTATAATGTCAAAGGTGGACAGTTGCCTGTGTTTTGAGACTATAATGTCAAAGGTGGACAGTTGCCTGTGTTTTGAGACTATAATGTTAGAGGTGGGCAGTTGCCTGTGTTTTGAGAGTAAGCTGCAGTATGAAGGCAGAGGAGCTGACTCACTTGTGAGCCAGGCGCAGTATGCATACTTCCACTACAGTTTCTATGAGAGCGCACGAGGAGCGCCGCGAAGGAATGTGATATAATAATAACGATCACATAATCTGTTAGCGACAGAAAAGCGTTTTTCAGGTTAATGTTGCACATGCTATTGCGCAGATCGTTACTCACCGTGGTTGAAGAGCGCAGTCCTGAAGCGGCTGTTGACACTGGAGTTTTCCATCGTCCTGAATCGGTCCGATCCTCTCGTCTTCACAATAATTCCTCACAGTTAGAACAGCGATTCTAGACAGCTGTCTCCTGTATGTTGTCTTTATAGCAGAAGTCTCACACACACACTGAGCGCAGTGCGGACTGACTGACTGCACCGGCGCATCACTGAGCGCTTTAAATGCAGCTCCACGCCGCCGTGACGTCACCACACAGCCTGCCGCGCTGACGTCACGCTCATCATCAAAACAATCGCACATGGATGCGCGAAAGACATGTCTCTGAATGATGAGGACATCTGTCTGTCTGAATATATTACAGATATGAAAATTATATACATAAAGATAAAGAAATAATATAAAATTTGTATATAAAAATGAATACAAATGTATAAATTAGTCATTTAGCATTTTTAATCTATGGTACTTGTTTTTCTGGCAGATTTCTGTCATTAACTTAAAATTAATATGCGGAGAAGTTAGCCAATCATTACAGATGTCATTTGCATAAAACATTTGCTAAAACGGCCCATTGAACTCTAAAGGGTTAGAGAGGATCAAGATCAAATTTAAAAATAATAAAATATAGTAGAATACAATATAAAATATAAAAATGTTCATAATGTATAATAAAAAGAACATCTCGATACTAATATATATATATATATATATATATATATATATACATAGGTTTGCGGAGTAACAGAATACATGTAAGGGATTACGTATTTAAAAATCAAAATATAAGTAACTTTATTCCACTACAGTTACAGTTTAAATCATTGGTATTTAGAATACAGTTACATTCAAAAAGTATTTAGATTACTGTAGAGATTACTTAGCATTTTATTGTCATTTGTTTCATTTAATATTTCTTTCTTTCTTATGATGTTACATTCATACGAGCAGACAGAGAAGTACGTTTGAAGGAAGTTTGGAGCAGAAGAAACAGAAATAAATCTTGTGTAAATTGTCAGCTTTACGCTAAACTAAAATGCTATTTCTAGACATTTTACATGCACACGTTACCGGACACGATCATATTTATTATCAAGAAAATTCACATTTGATCATAATTTCTTTTTTTCTAGTAAGATCTTTGATGTTAGGGCAAAATCCTATTCTTGATAATAAGTTTTGTATTGTTTTCCTGTAAAAATATCTAAAAATGTATTTAGAGTTTTTATAGTCAAAACAAGTGAAAAATCTACCAGTGCTGAAGAAGTAATCCAAAGTATTTAGAATACATTACTGACCTTGAGTAATCTAATGGAATACATTACAAATTACATTTTACAGCATGTGTTCTGTAATCTGTAGTGGAATACATTTCAAAAGTAATCCTCCCAACCCTGTCTGTGTATATACACAGTGCATCCGGAAAGTATTCACAGCGCTTCACATTTTCCACATTTTATGTTACAGCCTTATTCCAAAATGGATTAAATTCATTATTTTCCTCAAAATTCTACAAACAATACCCCATAATGACAACGTGAAAGAAGTTTTTTGAAATCTTTGCAAATTTATTAAAAATTAAAAAAATCACGTGTACATAAGTATTCACACCCTTTGCCATGATATTCAAAATTGAGGTCATGTGCATCCTGTTTCCACTGATCATCCTTGAGATGTTTCTGCAACTTGATTTGTGTCCACCTGTGGTAAATTCAGTTGACTGGACATGATTTGGAAAGGCACACACCTGTCTATATAAGTTCCCACAGTTATCAGTGCATGTCAGAGCACAAACCAAGCCATGAAGTCCAAGGAATTGTCTGTAGACCTCCGAGACAGGTTTGTATCGACGCACAGATCTGGGGAAGGGTACAGAAAAATGTCTGCAGAATTGAAGGTCACAATGAGCACAGTGGCCTCCATCATCTGTAAATGGAAGAAGTTTGGAAGCACCAGGACTCTTCCTAGAGCTGCCCGGCCACACTGAGCAATCGAGGGAGAAGGGCCTTAGTCAGGGAGGTGACCAAGAACCCGATGGTCACTCTGACAGAGCTCCAGCATTTCTCTGTGGAGAGAGGAGAACCTTCCAGAAGAACAACCATCTCTGCAGCACTCCACCAATCAGGCCTGTATGGTAGAGTGGCCAGATGGAAGCCACTCCTCAGTAAAAGGCACATGACATCCCGTATGGAGTTTGCCAAAAGGCAACTGAAGGACTGTCAGACCATGAGAAACAAAATTCTCTGGTCTGATGAATCAAATATTGAACTCTTTGGTCTGAATGGCAAGAGTCATGTCTGGAGGAAACCAGGCACCACTCATCATCTGTGCAGTACCATCCCTTCAGTGAAGCATGGTGGTGGCAGCATCATGCTGTGGGGATGTTTTTCAGTGGCAGGAACTGGGAGACTAGTCAGGATCGAGGGAAAGATGAATGCAGCAATGTACAGAGACATCCTTGATGAAAACCTGCTCCAGAGCGCTCTGGACCTCAGACTGGGGTGAAGGTTCATCTTCCAACAGGACAACGACCCTAAGCACACAGCCAAAATAACAAAGGAGTGGCTACGGGACAACTCTGTGAATGTCCTTGAGTGGCCCAGCCAGAGCCCAGACTTGAACCGATTGAACATCTCTGGAGAGATCTGAAAATGGCTGTGCACCGATGCTCCCCATCCAACCTGATGGAGCTTGAGAGGTCCTGCAGAGAAAAATGGCAGAAAATCCCCACATCCAGGTGTGCATAGCTTGTTGCATCATACTCAAAAAGACTTCCGTAATCACTGCCAAAGGTGCTTCAACTAACTACCGAGTTAAGGTTCTGAATTCTTATTTACATGTGATATTTCAGCTTTTCCTTTTTAATACATTAACAAAAAAATCTTTTTTTTTGCTTTGTCATTATGGGGCATGGAGTGCAGATTGATGTGAGAGGAAAAACATAAATAATTTAAAGTATTTTAGCATAAGGCTGCAACATAATAAAATGTGAAAAAATGAAAAAAAAAAATTGTGTTAAAAGTTCTGTAAGGTTTGTAAGAACATCTAAACTTGTTACATTCGAACAGTTCCAGCTGGCATGACAGGAATTGCACATGGTACACCCGACATTGTACAAATTAAGAAGAATGAGTCAGAGACAACAGCAGTGTAACATCAGGAGCGTCGGTTTATTCTGGGCTGAAATACGGTCACTCCTTCAATTTACAACGTTCATGGTCAGAAAGTTTAAAGTGCAGAGTCATTTCACAGCTTCAGTACAAACATTGCAGGAAAAACACTACAGAATCATGAACCAAAAATATAAAAATGGACAATGTAGACACAGAAAATATAAACATATAGAGAAACAACAGTACATGTCATTAAAATATTAAAGCAATGATTTGAAATCAACTCATCAGGCTCAAAAAAAACGCTACAAGTTGTTGGCAAGGCTAGCGTAAAACAAAGGCACAGCAACGTCGAGAGGTAAAAACGATCTTTCCAGAAAGGAACTGCTTCGGCATTCACTCAGCTTAATCGTGCATGAGATTGGACAAGGTGAAGTTCAGGGTCAATGCCTAAACTCTTGTTTTCACATTGATGTCATTCAGTCGTTTCACTCATGAACAAATACAGGCAGGCATTCATGCGTGTTCTGTGATATCCAGAACTGTTGTGATGGGTTTTCAGTAATGTACCCTGAGCTGGACTGCATCAACGACATCATTTAAGTGCTCTTTCTTTTTGTATATGTCAGCAGTGGTCCAACCTCACATGACAGTGAACACGATTAAGCAGTTATAACGCTACAGAGCAACTTTCATAAAGACCCCTCTGTAGGCAGCAGTCTGGCCACCTGGTCCACCTCCTGAGCAGCAACTCGCAAAGAACGCTACTGAAATGACATTTATGCAATAGTATTAAAGTCAACATGAAACAGCACTTGAAATCCTGTTTCTTCTGTAAAGTGATGGACTTCAGAGCGAAACAGGATATTCAATGAAAATATCCTTAACTGTATCCAATGGGAATTGATTGGATGGTGGAAAGTGATTCATTTGCTATTTTACATTTGCCTAAAACAAACTTTAATAGCTATTTCAGTGTGGCCGAAGTGACGCCAGATGAAAAAAAACTGTCACTTTAGAGGCGGAGCAAGTTATTATATTTCTAGGAAAGATTACAAGGACAAACATGTTTCTTAGGAATAACATGTGCTGATGAATCATGTGCAATAAGACCAAGAAGTAAATGTGCAAAAAAGAATGTTCCAACTGAGCATTTTAGTCTCATTATCCGGTAACATTATCAAAATGTCCTTAAAACAAGAACAATGAAAATACTTGAGAAGCAGAATGGTATGAGATATTAAGTCTTCAATTCAGAGAAATCTAACCAGATTTGGTGGGATTTGTGCTTCGAACAAGAAAAAAACATTTGCCAATGGGGCAAGAAATATGCACTTGTTTTCCCTTTAAATCGAGTTTTTTATGGTACCCAATAATTACATTTATCTTGATTTGAGAATGTTTAATGGACAAAATTTGACTTTTTTGGCAGTGTAATTTCCTTTCATGTCGACTTTAATGCTAACCTTTAAGGTTTTTACATGTAAAAAAAAAAAGTCATTATCATAATATATCTTGTTTTGTCAATCAGTATATATTATTTTTTAATTTTAACATTGGACACATAAATCCTAAGTAATGGCTTTCATAAAAATATGGCTTATTTAATTTTTTACAATCCTGACATTATTGGTATCATATACGATCACAACATATTTAGTCACATTGAACTATAAATTGATGGTTGTTTTCTCGTAATGATCAGTGTGCTGCTCTGGAGACGGGCCCCCGGGAGCCAAACTTCACAAAAGGCCCCATCAGTGACTTGCATTCTTATAATAACCAAACATCTCCAAAGAAACATAAAGGCTCCAGCGGCAGCCGTTTTCTTACATAGTGCAAATGAAATCATTTAAACATTTTATAAAAGAGATAATAGTGGTTCTATTCCAAAAGATAGAAACAGAGGCTGTGTTAGTTTGTTTTTTATATCTTTTACTGGCTCTTGATATCAGTCTCACATTTCCCTGCTCTGTGTTTGATTTTATAATAAGATTTGTTCATCGTTAAGAGCTGGGTCGGTAGCGGAGGACGCGCCAGTCAGCGAGGTTCACATGCAGCGTGACCGCTGGTGAAAGCAGGAAGAGAAGCGTTTTCTGGACGATATTTACTGCAGCGTTTGAGTAAACAAGAGGACTCCCATGGGGAGATGCGTGAAACTTCGACACACAAGTGCTCGTCGTTGAGCTCCATGCTGCCACACTTCAACTGTTTCCAAGTGGCAATCGACCCGGATTCAAAGCAATATTTGACTTTTACAAAACACAATTGGCACTTTCCACAATAGGGAATACATGTACTTTTTTTCTCTAGCATTCCCCCGTTACCAAAGATACTGTGAGACAAACAAATACATCTCTTTAACTAAAAGGAAATATACATTTAGCAAATAGTACAAACATTTCATCCCAAATAGGCTAGCCCCTACTGCTTAATTCAAGCTAAATCTACAGCCCTCGCAACCCTGTTATCCATTCTAGCATAGATTGAATTGTCTAAATTGTATTTTTTTACCATAAAAAAAAAAAAAAAAAAAAAAAAAAAAAAAAAAAAAAAATCACACTATCAGGACTTTACCTGTATTCAGACATGTCCTAAATTTTGGCAAATGGGGTAAATTGCAAGAAAGTAGCAAAAAGAAAAAAAAAGTATTTTTCAGACTTACACATTTCAATTTCATAAATTGAACAAAATAAATGAAATAAAACTTAAAATATAGTTTTAAAAAAAAATTTCATTAAAGATTCACTTTAGATGGATTTATGTTATGAAATCTTAAAATAATCCCGAATAGAGGACAGGAGAGAATTTATTTTCTAAAATAGTTTTGCATTTCCTGTTTCACAGTATAAAGTTTATCATGGTTTTTACTTCAGTAACCATATTTTAACTATGATCTTCACAGTAAAGCCACAGTAACAACACAGGACAGCCAAAAACTATGGTGATAAAAAACATTATACTCAATTCTGCCAAAAAAAAACTAAAAAAAAAAGTACATAGTGTGGTTACGGTGTCACAACAAATACCACAGCTGAACGATAGTTACGGTGTTAAAATCATACTTCCTGTTTGTGTGGCATGGATAAAGGTATTGTAAAGGAACCCAAAATAATTGCGAGGGAAAGCAACTCTTTTAGGAAATAAATTCCCTCCATAAATCTCATAGAAAATGAGCTGAAAATATCACCGCTCATACAACATATAGTGTGACCTCATGAGGTGCACAAACAAATTGTTTTTGAAGATTAAGTTCCTATTTTTACTCATAATTTGCTGAAAGAAAAACAAAACAAATATGGATCCAATTTTTAACCCTTTTTTGGAAAGTGCCAATCACGATATAACAACAAGCCAGGGAAGAAACTGAATCCAAATCCCATATCAGTGGCAGCACGTCCAGAAGCAACAAAGCTATTGATTTTGGTATGTTCACAATAAAGTACGAGATCTTGATCAAGTTTTATCTGAACAAGACAATTCTACATTAAAATGTAAAATGATTTGCTCAAGCTATAGTCAAAGGGACGCACACTAAAGGACAATAAATCAAGTAACCTGATCCGTAGAGGCGAGCAGCGACACGTAAGCGGGAGGGAGAAACCCAGAGTTGTATATCTGGTGTGTTATGCGTTTTCTCTACACAGATGGGAAGCCGCTCGAAAAGTATTTTCACTGCGCCAGCGATGTCTTGCATTTCAGCAAGTACAAAATATGCAAATGTGGAATCAGTATACAAAATAATGTCTGCACATATACAATATGTCAAACATTTACAGAATGTACTATAATTCGGATATGCCCGGATTCGCCTGGAAAGGACAGGTGAGGAATAATAGTGCAACCCACAATGTTGGTTTACTTGTGATGAGGCTGTGTACCTAAAGTGAGGACGTGAAGACGAGACATTATCCATGCTATGCAGCGTGTAAGAGCAAACACGGCGGTTTGTATACTCTGTATACATGGTGCGTTCATGTGTTGTCGGAATTATAGTAATCACGAGATGAAACGAATTCATCTACCTTTAACTGTTGTAGCTAACGCATTTTAAAATTGTTATAATACGTCAATGGTCAAGTGGGAAAAGTCGAAGCTTTCAGAGTTTACAAACTTAAGATAGGGCCTAAACAACTCGATATAATTCCATCGAGACGTGAACAAATCAACAATAGCAAATAATGACCATCAAACAATAGCGCCATGTAGCGTGCAGAACCAAACACAACGGTTTGTATACGCTCTATACATGGTGCGTTCACTTGTCATTGAAATTACCGTATTTACGAGATGAAGCAATCTAGAATATCTTTAACTGTTGTTGCTAACACAGTTTTTTCTGTGAAATCAATTAATACGTGGGATAAAAGACCTACATAATTACGATATTTCTTATGAGATGTGAACAAACAAACAATACCACATGATGAATGTCGGACAATAGCGCTACGCAGCGCGTACAACCAAACACAATGATTTGATTACACTGTATACTGTACGTGGTGCGTTCACTTTTAGTCAAAAATATCATAATTACTAGAAATAACTACAGTACCTGGACTACCTTTATTTGTTGTAGCAAAATGGGATCAAAGCTTTCATTAAAATTTTGAGTATCAAACTTAAGAAAAGACCAAATTATGAATTTCGAACAATAGTGCAATGCAGCTTGTAGGACCAAACACGGCGGTTTGTATACTCTGTATACATGGTGCGTTCATGTGTTGCCGGAATTATAGTAATTACGAGACAAAACTATTTCCACTACCTTTAACTGCTACAGCTAACACAGGTTTGGTTGTTCAACAGTCAAGTGGCAGAAGTCAGAGTTTTCAAACTTTTGACAAACGTTAACTTGTTTTACTACTCAGAAACTCGTAATTACGATAACTCTGTTGAGATGTGAACGAACCAGCAGTACCAAATGACAAACAATTGCGAAAACAAAAAGCTTTTTTAAACTATTACAAATGCGTGATGACACTCTACACAATGACTGCATTTGTGACGTGTGACTGTTTTCACACTGAACAAATGACCTCAAGTAAAGCTCCAAACAAAAAGTTGGCGACAAACGTCTTTCAACCGAAACCGATGGTATGACAGTAGACAGATACACCACATCCAAATATCAATAACGTACGTTTTAGCTTCGATACACACAACATTTAACCTGCAGAACAGTGATGCAACACTGAGACAGCACAAACAAGCTGTTGACTTCCAGGGTTGCGGGTGGAATTTGACGCTTGGATTTCCAGAAGCATGGCGTTTGAACATGCTCAGGCTGCAGGGAGTGGTCTTCAAAGTCCTCTTGTGGACTACACAACAGCACTGTTGCTCACCGCCCTTGTTCGACCTCCTTCAATAGGGCTGTCATTGTCTCTAGTGAATACCATCAGCGTGGACCCTAACTAGGGCTACTCGGGCTGCTCCGGGTGAGTGTGCAGTCCGTTCTTGCCGGGTGTGTTCTTCTGCCAGAAATCTCGGTGGATGTGCTCCAGCTCTGACACCAGATGCAAACCCATCTCCAGATGCATCTTTAGATTCTCCAACCACGCCTCTAGCTTAGCAAACGCAGGCCTGCCATACAAACACATTACATGTCACACACAATCTGAGATTTCAGTAGTTCTGGTTTTGGTTTATGAACAAGAGATTAGATTGGACATCAAGAGGCCGCCCAACAGAGTACCAAAATTGCTTATTGTATAAAAAAAATTCAAAAAATTCACTGAAAATGTGAACTCTTCTCACCGTTTCTCTGCGTCCAGGTCACAGCACAGTGCCGCCATGGGGAAGAAAGAGGCAGGGCAGTCAGATGGGCAGTAATCGTCCAAAAACCCCTTCACATTCAGCCCGAAATCCATCGCCCGGGGCAAGTAGTCTGGGTCAGCATTGACTCGCCCTATAATCTGAGATAAAAGAGAGACATTGACTTAGAGCAAACCTAAAAACTGAATGTTACAAAATGGAAATAGAGGCGGTATCAGGTTTTCCATCAAATGCTGTGCTTTACCTCGCCCAATACGACACTGTCAGACCACATACCGCCAAAATACTTCCTCTCTAACTACTTCCTCTGGACTTAATTTAGCAATGACGGGCTGCCCCATTTTCATCTCTCATTGCTGTGCCAGCCAGAGCTTTAGAGCGCTCTAATGGTTACCAGTGTCTCCCATTAAACAGAATTCCCTGGAAGTTCATGTGGAGAGAGCGGCTATTTTGGAGTTTTACGGTGTGGTGTTCCATCATAATCCCCACAGAACCTGAAACACTAACCTCACACAGCATGATGCCAAAGGAAAAGATGTCCACCCGCTCATCATAGCTCTTCCCTGAGGAACAGACAGCCAAAGAAACAACAAAACATCAGACGTCTACAATAAAACTCAAATTTTGTCATGTTACTGCGTTTTATAAGTGCAATATACTTTTGCTTATTTAAATGTTCAGGGTCAAAACAAGTTCAGCTCTATCTGTGACATGAAAATAATTTCCAGTTGTCCCTCCAAAAAAAGATTTTTTTTTTTTCTAGTATTACAGTAAAGCACTTACAGTGGAAGTCTGTGGGGCAATGGTCATGACAGGAGTTGAAAGATTGGTTAGTAAGAGATTTCATTACACTAGTTACATGTTAACACGTTTAATGTTTACGTTTTGTGGTGATACTTTAGAAACAATGTGTATTTTAATGTTTGTCCCACTGACTTCCAAAGTAACTGCATTCATGTAAACATATTTTGTTTGTTTTTACAAACGGATGGAACGAAATTATTTTCGGTGTTAATCTATATTATCTTACTGTTGCTTTACATATAATTTTAGTTGTATTAAACCCAGAACATTCCTTTAAAATAGCACAGTATATTTAGTAAATAATACATTACTGATAAAACTACCCTTGCGTTTCTGTCATGAGGCATGATCTAAAAGCCGTGATCTTACCGTGTATCATCTCAGGAGCCATCCAGTATGGGTTACCCACAACAGTGTATCTCTTCCTCCGGTCGGGTTTCTTCACGCCCGGGATCTGTCCAGACGACAGTTTGTCCTGGTGCTTGTCCTCCACCATGAGACGAGACAGACCGAAGTCTGCTACCACAACACTGTTATTCTGTGAAGAGACGAACACTAGAAGGTCAACAGATGATCTGACGAGCATATTACTGATACAATTCTGTGACAGATCTATTCGGATCATCCTATAACTATTTGCTCATTTTAAACTAGCAGATTTCCATTATTTAAATATGTAGTTGTATTAAATCAGAACTTTTGAGGGTAATCCGTACTCTGTTTCAAATCACTATACATTAGACAACAGCAGCATTTCAAGAGCTTATTCTCTCACCATGAAACAAAAATGAAATGTGTGATACTGGCGAAGCAGATAAGTAACTTCTCTCAAAAAGCAGATAACTGAGAGAGCTGTGGCACAGCGGTCATTGCACAAGCTCCTGACACACATTTGGTTTGGATTGTATTACGTTTTGAGAGCCATCACACAAAATATAAAAACAAAGCAAAACAATACATAAAATGAAACAGAAAACAAAGTGATGTTAAACAAAACATAAAACAAACAAAAAACAAAACTTAAAATGAAGCAAAACACGTTAAACAAAACAAAATGAAAAAAAAAAAACAGAATGAAGCAAAGCAAAAGTTAAAACAAACAAAATAAATAAAACAAAGCAAAACATAAAAAAATCAACACCAAAAAAAAAAAAACATCAAACAAAAAACACAAAACAAAAAAGCTAAGCAAAACACAGGACACAACATAAAATTAATCCAAAAAAAAAATCCAAAATAAAAAATGAAGTAAAAAAAAACATAAAACAAAAAAAAGCAGAAGACAGAACATGACAAAACATAAATAAAGCAAAGCTAAACAAAGCAAAAAAGCATAAAAAAGCAAAACAAAATATAAAACACACACAAAAAACATGAAACAAAGCTAAACTAAAAACTTTAAACAAAACAAAACATGAAAGCATAAAACACTAAACATAACATAAAGCAAAGCAAACACAAAACTCAAAATAAAGCAAAAAAATTAAATATACAGTGTTGTTGATGTGTACCTCTGTGACAAGACAGTTGTGCGAGTTGAGATCTCGATGGATGATGTTCATGGAGTGCAGGTACGCCTGTGTGGGAGAAATGACTCTCACTTTACCATATATAATATTAAACATGCAGCAATCTACAGTAATGCACAGGACTGACATTTAGACCACAGGATTGAGCTGATTGGCCAGCAGAGGGCAGTAAAGAGGACATAAGTGATCGGTCGGCACACTCACCATTCCAGAAGCGATGTCCTTAGCAAAACTCACTCTCTGTTTCCACGGATAATTACTGTCCTGTACAAACGACACGCATTCACATTGAGAGAGCTCATGCACATGCCGAGTCAAACAGTGTACTGTCCTTCACAATGTAAAAAGCATCAGGGATGTTAAAAGTAATGCAGACGTGTAATGTTTGCGAGGCACACACACACACACACACACACACACACACACACACACACACACACACACACACACACACACACACACCATTTTCTTGATGATATCTCTCAGGGTTCCTCCTTTGATGTACTCGGCAATGAAGTTGAGCCGTTTGTCTTTGTAGAGGACGCCGATGAACTTCAGCACGTTAGGATGATCTAAACATCGCATCACCTTCACCTGAACACAGACAAACAACACTGATGACCAACACATCTCTGTCCAAAACACAGCCTGCATCGATGAAAGTTATCCTTAGAAATATACACAGTCACTTTTTTTCTTTTCTTACACTGTTTATGAATTATTTCATCTCGGAGGCCTTTGGCTTCAAGTACACACAAGATTTGTCATATACGTATGTGCAGTTGTGTGTACTCACCTCTTTCAGGAAAGTCCTCTGTGTTTCTTCATCAAATCGAATGAGCTCCTTCATCACCATCACCTCACCTGTCTCTCTGTGTGTCACCTGGTCAACGCAAAAACAGTCATCACATGGGGATGGAATACCAGTATACTGCATACTGTGTGTGTGTGTTTGTGTGTTGTCACCTTTATGGCCTGTCCGAAGCAGCCCTTCCCGAGCACCTCTCCATGAATCAGATCAGACGCTCGGAATATCCTGTGTGTGCGGTTTGACGCGACTCGCAGTGACTCTGAGCGGCCGATGTCTTTCCTCATAGACAGCGGTGACGGCGTGTTACTGGAGCATGGAGATTTATCAATACTGTAGCTACGCCTGTGCAAAACAACAACAGAACACTACATAAGATTACATAAGAACTCTAAAGATGAAATACAACGCCACAGAAAGCTTACGTTTAATTCAAATGAATAGATGATGTAACCTAAGAGTGCAACAGTGACCGCCCACTTTTTCAGCCATCTTGGTTCTGGAAGTATTTTCCCCATTGTTTTTCAAAATACTTGATAAAGAGTTGTGCACATTGATCTGAACCAACCAGCTCCGAAGTGAATCACAACATTACAAACTTTAATTAGAAGCAAATCATTTATTTAAAAATCAGGAATATTCCAGGTTCAATACAAGTTCATCTAAATCGACAACATTTGTGGCATAATACTGATTACCACAAAAATGTATGTCGACGACTCCTTTTCTTTAAACAAAGCAAAAATCTGGGTATCTCAGAGAGTATTGCCGCTGACTATTACACCTGGAGTCGTGAGTTTGAATCCAGGGTGTGCTGAGTGACTCCAGTCAGGTCTCCTTAGCAACCAAATTGTCCCGGTTGCTAGGGAGGGTAGAGTCACATAGGGTAACCAAATTGTCCCGGTTGCTAGGGAGGGTAGAGTCACATGGGGTAACCAAATTGTCCCGGTTGCTAGGGAGGGTAGAGTCACATGGGGTAACCTCCTCGTGGTGGTGATTAGTGGTTCTCTCAATGGGGCGTGTGGTGACAATGAGTCTTACAATGAGTAACATGAGTCTCCACATGCTGTGAGTCTCCACGGTGTCGTGCACAACGAGTCACGTGATAAGATTCGCGGATTGACGGTCTCAGAAACGAAGACAACTGAGACTCATCCACCACCACCCGGATTGAGGTGAGTAACCGCACCACCACGAGGACTTAGAGCACATTGGGAATTGGGCATTCCAAATTGGGGAGAAAATCCCAAAAGAAAAGAAAGAAAAATAAACGGAGGGACAGGTTGAAATTCGGTAGCATCCCGGACTGAATCGGGGAGGGGAGGAGTGTAACGAGGTATGGCCAGGCTGTGATGATGCACGGCCGGCGCTGAATCAGCTGATCAATGGGATAGCGAGATAAAGGGAAGGCGCCAGTTCGAGGGAGAGAGAGACGCACATGGCTGTGTTGCATGTGTGTTCTTATGTTTATGTTTGTTTTATGTTGAGTTTTCGATTAAACTTTACATTGACGGTTCAGCCGGTTCCTGCCCATCCTTATTCTAAAGCCGCTTTTTGCATTGTCTTATCAGTGATTCACTGGCCTGCAACAATAATGGAATGCATTTGAATTATTAGACTTGTAATATTAAGTTTAATATTAATTTTAAATATAACTACATATAATTACTTCATTTTTATATATTGAACTACAGTTATTTGAGGACCAATAATCGGCATGTCATATCATTAATTCAATGGAAATTTTTAAATGATTGACAGTCCAAATATATATATATATATGTATATGGTGAAATAAATACATTTGCTGAGGGCTCCTCCAGCCCAACTGCACGACACTAGCAATGTCAAGATCATGGGTTAGATTCCCAGGAAACACAAACTGATAAAAATGGAAAACCCTGAATGCACAGTAAGTCACTTTGGATAAAAGCAGATGCTAAATGCATAAATGTCAAATAAACAAACTTTTTTTGGGCAAAAATAAGTTTTGACACATTCTCAAAGTGAACAAATATCACCCCAACTAACTGATCTCTGGTCAACACACTGTATCAGTCTATCTTCATGTTTCACGTGGTCTTCAGGTTGTAAAAAGAATTACACAACAAAGCATCATCAGAATCATTCAAAACCACTTGAGCATGTACGCATCATATGAATGCGTCGTGAATATTAACGTTTACTGACGTGATAATGCGTGAGCGCAGGTTGTTAAAGTCCTGGCTGGGGGGTCGCGTGATGGGGCTCGGCCCCTCAGACATAGGTGTGGGGCCGTCCACCTGATCCTCTGAGGGCCTGGGGTCATGAGGGTCATGTTCGATAGTCAGCTGAAGCAGTCGACTTGTCTCCTGAATGAGCAAATCAATCTGACACACAGACACACACACGTTAAACACTTAGCTGAGAGTAAAACAATACTGTCTCCATGTGTGTGTCACATAAAGGACTGTTCATTACATTTATGTTCATGTGCACTCTACGGTGACGTTACCACGGCACTGTATGCTCATATGTTGCTGCTCATTTGCATTAAAGTTAACAGTCGCTATTGATCATGTCGCACTTGTCAACTCTAATTAAAATTGAAGGACAAGTTGCTCTGTCGCTGAAGATCGCTGTCAGTGTGAACGCTCCTTTAGTGTGAGAATGATCAAAGTGTAATTTACCTCATCTAAAGGGACGTTCTGAATGGGGGTTCCGTTGATTTCTAGGATTCGATCACCAACATGAATAGAGTTCTTCACATCAGGACTGATGCACTCCGAGTCCACCCTGAACACACACACAGACAGAAATAATCCTGAATCATAGAGAGATGAGTAACAGGAGGAGGTTAGAGATCAAATCTCAAATCTGAATTATTTTTAGGGATAACCAGTGCCAGTCAAAAGTGTTGACATACTTTTGGATCAAAAGGTTTTTAAGATCAGGAGAAACATGAATTCTGTCAATATGAGTCTGGGAATATATCAGTGATCATAAAGCGAATGGTCTGATTAGGACAATTTTGGAAGCTGATAATCTCAGG